>CM050168.1:165843853-165882362 GCA_027410445.1 Discoglossus pictus
GTAATGTTTTTAAGGTGCGTTGGGGCCTATATGGTCACACTTGGTTATTCAGGGTTTTTAAGGTGCGGTTGGGGCCTATATGGTCACACTTGGTCTTTTAAGGTTTTATAAGTTATGGTTTGGGTCTTGAACGTTCTAATTTTTTTGTTGTTGTTTTCTATCACCCCCCAGGTGCAAACTATCTGTGGAAGCAGATTTGTTTGGACTCATTGGTTGACTTACTGAACGTGAATACCCCGAGAAGGAGAGTCAACTGTTGGTGAGTATCATTGCTTTTAATTTTCTGTCCATGCGTATAGGTGCAAATTTGATGTTGATGTAGTCTTGTCACATGAGGGTTTGCAATCTGTAATGTATACTAATGAATTCAACACACTGTTATTTTAAAGTAATTTTGTGACATAATATAAATTAATATACCGTGATCTCTTTCTTCTATTGGTATCAGAAATTAATACTATTGACTCTCTACTTGTGAAGCCTTTCGGCACCCTAACCTATGAGGAGAAGGTGAAAGTAAAACGGTTAGGACCTGACCAACCAGAGATAAATCTGCAGCAAATCGCAAGAGATAGAGGGAAGCAATATATCCGTACTTTCAATACTGAATGGTACAAGAAGAACAACTGGCTTTGTGGAAGCGTTTCTAGGAAGTCCTTATATTGTTTCCCATGCATCCTATTTGGTGGTGACGCTGCTTGGACCAAAACTGGAGTGACTGACGTCAAACATCTAGCTGATAAATTGACGAAACACAAAAGTTCTAAAGCTCACTTGGATAACAGGATCAAGTTTGAGATGCTTGGACAGTCTAATATTGCAGTTCAACTGGACCAAGGATACCAAGTCAGTATTCAAAAACACAACAAAGAAGTGGCTAAGAACTGGTACATCCTTTCGAAGATAATTGATTGTGTTCGCTTTTGTGGCGCTTTTGAACTGGCATTAAGAGGACACAACGAAAGTGAAACATCGCTAAATCCAGGAGTGTTTTGAGGCCTGGTGGATTTGGTTGGCAGTATCGATAGGGCAATGGAACAGCATTTGAAGACTGCAACTGTGTTACAGGGGACGTCCAAAACCGTGCAGAAGAGCTACTGGACTGCATGCATGAAGTTATTAAGGAATTGATTCACCAAGAGCTTAAGGAAGCCCAGTTTGTGGCAATCCAAGCGGATGAAACAGCCGATATTTCCGCTAGGACACAGTGCGTTGTAGTCTATTGCTACATTGACAAGAAGCATCAAGTGGTGGAAAGATTTGATGGCTTCACGGAAATGAAAGCAACTGATGCAGACTCGATTACTGCTGTTGTGCTGGAAAGTCTGAATACTGTTCTCCCAGAGCCAGAAGACAAGATGAAACTCATAGCTCAAAGCTACGATGGTGCCAGTGTGATGCGTGGAGATCAAGGAGGAGTTCAAAGAAAAATAAAAGACGTGTACCCGAACGCACACTACGTCCATTGCTATGCTCACCAACTGAACCTAATAATGGAGAAAGCAGTTTCAAGGATTGGAAGAGTTCGAGTTTTTTTTTCCAACATAGGCGGCATACCATCTTTTTTTTCACGCTCTCCAAAAAGGACTGGAGTTCTTGATGAGGTAGTTGGTAGAAGACTTCCAAGAGGTGCACCGACACGATGGAACTTCAACGTTAGGACCGTGAACGTCATCTACGAGAACAGAGATGTGCCACTTGAGTGTTTCCAGACAATTGAAGCATGTCTAAACTTTGATCAAACATCTATACGTGAAGCCGCAGGTTTCATTGGATTGCTGGAAAACAGGGAGTTCCTTTACTTCCTTAAATTATTTCATTTAATAATGCCACATGTTGACATCCTCTATAGTCAGCTTCAGAAGCGAGACACGGATACTGTTTATATCCAAAAAGTCACAGAAGATGTTGTCAGCAGCATCCAGAAAATCCGTAATTCTGTTGACGAGATAGAAGCAAGTTTGCCTAGCGATGTAACATTCCACAGACGGAGTACGGAGATCTCAACCTTGAGACAACTTTCAAGAGAGGTATGTGACATAGTGGTGGTTCATGCAAAAGAACGTTTTTCATTTTCAAATCACCTAGTCAGTGCCAAACTTGTTCAAAGCGACTTGTATACAACCCATGGCACTTGCTTTCCAACCCAAGCTCTGGAAGACACCGTGCAAGCATAAAGAAGGAACAATTACGCACTGAGCTGTCACTTCTGTATGGGAAGACAGATTTTCATGCTTGTACAAGTGCTGTTGCTCTGCACAAATTTTTACATCAATTTAATCTGCAGAATGACAGTGAAATTATTAAGAATCCTGATTACAACACCGATGACCACTGCAGAATCAGAAAGATGCTTCTCCACATTGAAGAGGATAAAAACCTTTTTAAGAAGCACCATGTCCCTGGAGCGGTTGAATGCATTGGCGATGCTCTCAATGGAAAAGCAACTGATTTCCGAGATCCCAGACTTCAATGAAAAAAGCATTGAGAAGTTTTCTTCTTTGAAAGATCGCCGTGCAAAATTTAAATACAAGTGATTGAAGCAAAGAAGAATGCATACCCCCAGGGTGTGCAAAGATAAACTGTGTTAAGCAGCACCACCTCACTACCAAACATAACTAGTGGTAAGTAAAGTATGAACGGTGTGTGGGTGTGCATATGGAAGGAGCTATGAAAGGTGTGTGCATGGTCAGTAACAATTGTTGAAGCCTTGGCGTGATTTGAAGGAATTGGAGACACTTCCAAGGGTAGCTGTCACTTCTGTACGGGAAGCCAGAATTTCATGTCTGTACGAGTGCTGTTGCTCTGCACCAACTTTACCATCAATTTAATCTGCATAATGATTTCACAGAGACAGTGAAGCTATAAGGAATCCTCCTTACAACACCGAAGACTACTGCAGAATCAGAAAGATGCTTCTCCACATTGAAGAGGATAAAAAGGTATTTAAGAAGCACCATGGCCCTGGAGCGGTTGAATGCATTGGTTTGAAGGAATTGGAGGCACTTCCAAGGGTAGCTGTCACTTCTGTACGGTAAGCCAGAATTTCGTGTCTGTACGAGTGCTGTTGCTCTGCACCAACTTTACCATCAATTTAATCTGCATAATGATTTCACAGAGACAGTGAAGCTATAAGGAATCCTCCTTACAACACCGAAGACTACTGCAGAATCAGAAAGATGCTTCTCCACATTGAAGAGGATAAAAAGGTATTTAAGAAGCACCATGGCCATGGAGCGGTTGAATGCATTGGTTTGAAGGAATTGGAGGCACTTCCAAGGGTAGCTGTCACTTCTGTACGGGAAGCCAGAATTTCATGTCTGTACGAGTGCTGTTGCTCTGCACCAACTTTACCATCAATTTAATCTGCATAATGATTTCACAGAGACAGTGAAGCTATAAGGAATCCTCCTTACAACACCGAAGACTACTGCAGAATCAGAAAGATGCTTCTCCACATTGAAGAGGATAAAAAGGTATTTAAGAAGCACCATGGCCCTGGAGCGGTTGAATGCATTGGTTTGAAGGAATTGGAGGCACTTCCAAGGGTAGCTGTCACTTCTGTACGGTAAGCCAGAATTTCGTGTCTGTACGAGTGCTGTTGCTCTGCACCAACTTTACCATCAATTTAATCTGCATAATGATTTCACAGAGACAGTGAAGCTATAAGGAATCCTCCTTACAACACCGAAGACTACTGCAGAATCAGAAAGATGCTTCTCCACATTGAAGAGGATAAAAAGGTATTTAAGAAGCACCATGGCCATGGAGCGGTTGAATGCATTGGTTTGAAGGAATTGGAGGCACTTCCAAGGGTAGCTGTCACTTCTGTACGGGAAGCCAGAATTTCATGTCTGTATGAGTGCTGTTGCTCTGCACCAACTTTTACCATCAATTTAATCTGCATAATGATTTCACAGAGACAGTGAAGCTATAAGGAATCCTCCTTACAACACCGAAGACTACTGCAGAATCAGAAAGATGCTTCTCCACATTGAAGAGGATAAAAAGGTATTTAAGAAGCACCATGGCCCTGGAGCGGTTGAATGCATTGGTTTGAAGGAATTGGAGGCACTTCCAAGGGTAGCTGTCACTTCTGTACGGTAAGCCAGAATTTCGTGTCTGTACGAGTGCTGTTGCTCTGCACCAACTTTACCATCAATTTAATCTGCATAATGATTTCACAGAGACAGTGAAGCTATAAGGAATCCTCCTTACAACACCGAAGACTACTGCAGAATCAGAAAGATGCTTCTCCACATTGAAGAGGATAAAAAGGTATTTAAGAAGCACCATGGCCATGGAGCGGTTGAATGCATTGGTTTGAAGGAATTGGAGGCACTTCCAAGGGTAGCTGTCACTTCTGTACGGGAAGCCAGAATTTCATGTCTGTACGAGTGCTGTTGCTCTGCACCAACTTTACCATCAATTTAATCTGCATAATGATTTCACAGAGACAGTGAAGCTATAAGGAATCCTCCTTACAACACCGAAGACTACTGCAGAATAAGAAAGATGCTTCTCCACATTGAAGAGGATAAAAAGGTATTTAAGAAGCACCATGGCCCTGGAGCGGTTGAATGCATTGGTTTGAAGGAATTGGAGGCACCTTCAAGGGTAAGTAAAGTTCTCAGAAATGGCACCACCGAACTACCAAAAATAACTAGTGGTAAGTAAAGTATGAACGGTGTGTGGGTGTGCATATGGAAGGAGCTATGAAAGGTGTGTGAATGGTCAGTAACAATTGTTGAAGCCTTGGCGTGGCGTTACTGCTCATATGGTTATCCATATGTTAATTCAACGTGTTTGTTTGACATTGATTATTGTGTTGTCTTAACAGAAGTGAAATGTTGTTGTTTTCTTGAATCCCAAGATCCACTGGTTTGGGCCTATAAAGTCCTGATTGGTCTTTTAAGGTATGTTTGGGGCCTATATGGTCACACTTGGTCTTCTAAGGTATGTTTGGGGCCTATATGGTTCCACTTGGTCTTCCAAGGTATGTTTGGGGCCTATATGGTTCCACTTGGTCTTCTAAGGTATGTTTGGGGCCTATATGGTTCCACTTGGTCTTCTAAGGTATGTTTGGGGCCTATATGGTCACACTTGGTCTTCTAAGGTATGTTTGAGGCCTATATGGTCACCCTTGGTCTTCTAAGGTATGTTTGGGGCCTATATGATCACACTTGGTCTTCTAAGGTATGTTTGGGGCCTATATGTTCACACTTGGTCTTCTAAGGTGTGTTTGGGGCCTATATGGTTCCACTTGGTCTTTTAAGGTTTCTAAGGTATGGTTTTGTTCTTGAATGGTCTGATTGATTTGCTTGTTTTCTTTCAACCCCAGGTGGTCAACTTACTGAACGTGAATACCCTGAGAAGAAGAGCCGACTAATGGTAAGTGTCACTGCTTTAATTTTTCTGTTAATGCGTATAGGTGCAATTATGATATTGCTGTAGTCTTGTCACATGAGTTTTTTCAATCTATATTGTATACCAATGAATTTAACACATTGTTACTTTACTTCTTGACATTGCTGCATTGCTGATCATGTATTTCAATGGGCTTTACAAGTATAAGGTCATTGGGCGGGGCTTATAAAGATCATTATGACATCAGGAGGAGGAGTTATAAAAATGGGTGTGGTTTGAAAAGGGGAAGGGGCTCTGTTTTGCCCTGGCGCCCCTCCAACTTGAAAGTTCACCAGCCGCCACTGCTTGTCACATGAGTTTTTTCAATCTATATTGTATACCAATGAATTTAACACATTGTTACTTTACTTCTTGACATTGCTGCATTGCTGATCATGTATTTCAATGGGCCTTAAAAGTATAAGGTCATTGGGCGGGGCTTATAAAGGTCATTATGATGTCAGGGGGAGGAGTTATAAAAATGGGTGTGGTTTGAAAAGGGGGAGGGGCTATGTTTCGCCCTTGCGCCCCTCCAACTTGAAAGTTCACCAGCTGCCACTGAGTTTGAAACCATGATGTTCAATTGTAAGTTTCAAAAGTTACAGTTATTGTATTATATAACTGATATTATAATCAGTTATTAAATGATCAGTGTATATATCTGTATGAGCTCTACACTGGCTCTTTATTTGCAGACCCCCTTTTGTTGCATAGAAACTAAATACATTTTTATAATTTGGGGCCTTTTTATGATATTTATTCTGGCACAATTATTTTTTATGCCTTTGGACAAGTATTTTTTTCTTGCAGTAATAATAATATCCCTCAATTTGTTACAAGAATTTGTGCCAAACAATTAAGAGAGAGGAAGTTGCCCAGAGGTTGAATAAACTTCCAATATTCTAGAAGGAAGTGGATCCAATTAATCCAAACCTGGAGGATAATTAGAAAAAATGTTATATAAATTAAATTATAAAAGTATCTTATTAGTAATAATTTCCATTTAAGACAAAGGAAACTAAATACTGCAAATGAAAAAATACAAAAAATTATATTAATTTCCATGAATATTGTAGCAAGAAAACTAATAGAAAAGGAACATTTTAACCCTTTCATCAACAGTGAAAGATTTAATATCAAGCCGCGATGAGAATTATTAACTAGTAATTTGTAAAATGACGGTATCATATATTAGGTTCAATTGTCTGTTCTGTCTCTCTCTGTGCTGTCTCTTTCTGCACTGTCCCTCTCTCTATGCACTGTCTCTTTGTGCATCCTCTATCTCTGTGCATCCTCTCTCCCTCCCTTTCTCTCTCTCCCTCCCTCTCTCTCCTTCTCTTGCCCTCCCTTTTTCCCTCTCTCTCTCTCCCTCCCTCTCTCTCTTTCTCCTCACCTACCTCTCTCCCCCTACCTCTCTCTCCCCCTCCCTCGCTCTCTCCCTCCTTCTCTCATCTCTTTCTCACTCTCCCTCTCTCCATCCCTCTCTCCCCCTTCCTCTTTCTCTCCCTCCCTTTCTCTCTGCTTTCTCTTACTTCCCCTCCCTCCCAGTCATCAAACGTGCAAGTAGTGTTTTGCGGCGCAAGTGCACTTGCACGGCTCTGACACGCCTATGCTCTAGCGTGGATTTGCAGCGTATGGGCTGTAGTACGGCTCAGTTGTGCATGCGCAGTTGTGCCACTTCCCCACGTGCAGCTGCCCAATTTCCTGCAGTTTAGGGCACTCCCACCTCTCTTGACCATTGTTTTGGGGTTCTGCAAGACCATGCCCTATCATTCATTCTCACATACAATCAATGAAAAAATCCTGTCAATTTCAACTAAAAACATTGCCAAAATACATCACTACCTTACACAAGACACAATTACAATTCTAACCCACTTTCTCATCATATATCACCTTGACTACAGCAACTCTATCTACTGCTGGCCTCCCCATCACCCGTCTGTCTTCACTCCCATCAAAAAATGACACCTCCTTTAGACTCATCTAAAAAGAACTCAATGTTCAGTGTCTGCAGCTCTTCTCTGTCAATCACTCCACTTGCTTCCCACAGCCTCCAGAATAAAATATAAAATCATGACCCTAAAGTATAAATGTAAGCACAATACGGAAGGGGGGGAGAGAACGCACAATTTCTGGTGCAGGACAGAGATAAAGCACAAACAGCGTGAATATTTGGGTTTAATTTCAGCTTTAAATACCTCCGAATTATGAGGTATATGCATATTCTTCAGATCCTCATCCAATTTGGTGTGTTTAGATTCCTTTGCTGATAATTTGGCCAAACTTTTTTCTTTTCCAAAGATTATGTGCCTGAATATACTGGCATACTGAGACAAACTCAAGTAATATCCATTGTCCAAATTATTTCAGTAGTAAACTTGTGTTAACAATTAATCAACGCTACAGAGAGTATCTTATATGAGTCAGAATTTTAGTGGTATATTCAAATGTGTACTAAAAACCAAAATGGTAGATATGACTGTAAAATTATATTATTCAGTCGTGTTTTGCCACTTTAATCTGTGGCTTCCTCAGTGATACAGTTTTCCAGTAAACCAAGAGTGTACTCATTCTCAAAAACTGGAGTTGCAAAGGGCTACGACCATTTCACTTGGACCTAAGGACTCAATACCACTGTTTTACCGAACATATAAAGCCCTCTCTGCTCTCATCTGAAAATACTTCCTCCACTTGCCCACTTCTCTCTGCTAATAACCTTATTCTTTGCTCCTCTTTTATTACCACCTCTAACTCCACCTTCAGGACTTTTCTCGTACTACCCCTACTCTTTGGAACTCCATGCCCTGCTCCACTAGACTCCTCCTGCCTCGAATCCTTCAAAACTTTACAATTGTACGCTCTACACATAATATCACCTACAATCTAAAGTACAACACAGATACCTCCACTTGCTGGAGCTTTTTGCCTCACATACTGCCATCTTGTATCTATCACCCCCCTATATCACACAAACCCTTTAGATGTAAGTTTGTGAGTTTTTAGTCTTGTGTCAGTGCTCTGGGAACAATTTCACTGTACGTTCAATTTTAAGCTCAAAGACAGGGCTCTCCATTCTTTTGTAATGTGTTAAAATAGTTTTTGCCTTGTACTTAACTCTTCTAAATCACTATGGAATATGTTGGCATATTACAAATAAAGGATAATCATTATAAAATACCTATGAATCAAGAAAAAAAAAGAAGAACTGATGTACTGAATAAAAAATTACTATAAACTCATCTTAGAATTAACCAACAGAGATTTGACCAACATCAGTTTTTCTCCACGGTTGAGAAGTCACTCTCACTAGAACTGATGAAGGAATAAACATTTGGACCTAATTTAATTGTTTGTGAAATATATAATAAACTAAAACCAGGGGCATAGGAATTGGGGGGATAGGGGGGACAAATCCCCTCCCCCCAGATTACACAAAAAACACTAAATTCAGAAATTAAACTTAATCCTGCATTACCAAAGTAGCGCTATGGAGCAGTATGTCTCTCCCAGGAAAGCTCTGACTCAGAAAAGCTTTTGACTCCCCCCTCTTTCTAACAACCCTAGGAGGATGCCATGAGCAGCCAGGACTCAGAAGGCTACCTGGCAAGATCAGCCGAAAGAGTATTTGAACATAACATTATATTATAATTATACACAAGATTGGAATTAAAAATTGCTAATATACTTTTTCAGGTATGTTTTTGCAATATATCACTTGACCTTTGTATTCATTTATTTTTTCAGTTGATTCATATGTTTCTAAACCACTTATACTCTTTGGTCTTTATTCTGTTTTTTCAAGTCTTCGCTTTCTCATCTCACTTTCTACCTCCTTTCTCTGCCTTCTGCTTCTTGTTCTTCAATAATTCCCTTCCCTTCCCCTTCTTTTCCCTTATCCAGTGTTATGCAGTGATATGATAGTGAGGTGGGAGGAAGCCTGTGTTATGCAGTCATATGATATTATAGTGAGGGGGAAGCCTATGTTATACAGTGATATGATATCGAGGATAGAGGAAGCCTTTGTTATGAGAAGAGGAGGGGACCTAGGACTTAATCTTGGGGTACTCCAACACTCAAAGAGCGAGGTGAAGTAAGTTTAGGTTATTTTAATACACACATGAAAGATTGTACTTACAAAACATAAAAACTACTGAAACATGTCCACAATCTCTGACAGTAAAGACAAAAGTATTAAGATAAATAGACCTTACAGCCATAGGGTATGACATTAACCAAATGTTATTTACTTCATAATAAAAATTAATTTATCTGCCACAAAACATACATTAAAAATAGGTTCTACATATTTTATTTTTTTTAAATCTTTTTTATTGTTTCTTACATCTAAAATATACATTATACCAAACAAGAAAAAAAAAACACATATATAAAAACATAAACATTCATAAAGCTGCCATTACATTTCATATTGCACATAAATGTTATAATATAACAATATACATTGACCATATCCAACTTTTAGACCAGTATTTATTCCTGTACCCTTTGTGTAGACAGTACATATTGATCCCATAGCGCCCAGTTTGCATGAAGGTCCTTGTTTATAGGATTAATTTCAGAATTCTTCCTCAGAATTTTCTGATTGATTTTTATTGTCTTTACTACTTTGTTCCATGAAGGAATTATCTGTTGTTTCCAATATTTTGTTAAAAGAGGTTTTACAATCAAGAGAATATGAGAAATTAAAAATGTTGCTTGTGGAGCTACCGTATTTATATTTAAATGAAATAGGGCCAACTGGGGAGTACCTATTAGATGTTTACCACAGATCTTTGATAGTTCTAAAAAGCATTTTACCCATAGTATGTTGATACTTTCACATTCCCACCATACATGGAGCGTAGTACCTTGCATACCACATTCTTTCCAGCATAAATAATGTGGTTGAAAATTTAGTTTTCCCATAAACTGGGGAGTGAAATACCACCTCTGTGTAATT
This sequence comes from Discoglossus pictus, assembly GCA_027410445.1. NCBI lineage: Eukaryota > Metazoa > Chordata > Amphibia > Anura > Alytidae > Discoglossus > Discoglossus pictus. The sequence continues at coordinate 165,854,223 of CM050168.1, forward strand.
TTAAAATATATCTCCAAATAGGAGGTATTGATCGCTGATTTTTTTACTAGTTGAAAGGAATTAGACCAGGAAGAGGGCTCAAAAAACTAATTTAATTCCGCATCCCATGCAAAAATAGCACTAGATGTAAAAAAAAAAAATAGATTCATCGGACATCGCCCTACTACTTTTTGATAAAATTTTGGAGTCATCCTCCTTAATCGCCAGGATCTCCATTTTGAATGGGCTATCTTCATTCACTGGCTTGAATTTCCAAAGCAACATTTGCTTTTTTATTGATTCATATTCAAGCCATGAGATCTTACTACTGTTAAGTTTAATTCGTAATGTGGTTAGATCAATTAATTTACCCTCTGGGTACATATCTCCTAAATAACTAATACCCTTATTTTTCAAGTATATAAGGGTCTGATGATTCTCTTTAGTTCTTAGAATTTCAATTGGAAAAGCCAACGAGGGGAAAAGAATTAAATGTTTTTTTAATCTGATTTTGTACCAGAATTTCATCATGGCTCTAAACCCTCCAGGTAGATTACTGAGGGGGATAGACTCAATCTTTGAATACCACATAATTGTCTGAATTGGTGTATCACCCAAAAGATTATCCTCAATATTTTTCCAAATTGCTCTGTTGCTCTGAATATTCAAAACCATCAATTTGGAAATCAAGATTTTATCATGAATGTCCTTTATTGACGGTATACCCACACCTCCTTTTTCAATTTTTTTACATACTGTTGCCTTCTTAATTCTTGCTTTTTTACCCAAGTAAATGAACTTATCTATACACGACTGGATCAGATTTAAGGAGTTGTTAGAAGCTTTCTCAGGTATGCATCTAAATACATAGCTTAATTTCAGGATAATACACATGTTTATTGCAGCTATTCTGGCCGACCAAGACAGATTTAATGTTTTACATTCATTTGTGAGCAGCTTTATATCTTTTAAGAGGGTGCTCACATTTTCCCTCATATAATTTTTCATAGTGAAGGAGAATTTCAGGCCCAAATGTGTTATTGACCTTGAATTCCAATTATACGTAAATTGTTGTTTTAGGGATTGCTTGGTTTCCCATTTTAGTTTTCTATATATTATATCTGATTTTTCAGGAGTTTATTTTAAAATATGACAAACTAACAAAAATCATGAAGAGTTTGATGCAAGTTGACACATGAGTTCTGAGGATTCGTAAGTGTTAACAGAATATCGTCCACGAAGAGCATGATCTTATTCACCTCTCCCTCAATCAAAGCATTGTTTCTTATGGATGCCGCAAAGGGCTCCATAAATAGTATAAACAGGAGGGGGGAAAGGGACATCCTTGGCATGTGCCATTTCTAATAGTTAAAGTCTCTGATTCAAAACCAGGTCCTAATATATACGCTGATGGATTTGTATAATGGGCCTTAATAGCTCTAGCTCCAAAATCTCCCATACCATATTGCTCCAAAACTGTATCGAAAAAATCCCAACTGACCCTGTCGAACGCTTTTTCAGCATCAAGTGACAGGGACAGCAAGGATAGATCTTGACTGTTTTTAGTAGAGGAGATTTTTATGTTTTGTAAGTACAATATTTATGCATGTATTAAAATGATCCAAACTTACTTCAGCAAACATTTTTGTTTTTTTCTTTTCTTTTTTTCCCCTTCTCCAAATTATTTCTTATTAGCTGATTTACTCTGCAGGGAGGTCTCCCAATATCTGTAGGATAGCAGCTCGCCATTCATTCATATTTGGACTGATAGCTTTGGAATCAAGGGAGAATCTGTATTGCATTGTATCCTCCACTGGTGGTGGATAAGTACCATTCCTTTGATATTCTAACACATTCTGTTTATGTAATGTAGTGCATCACTATTGTATGTAGTTTTTTGTCTCTATAAACTGTATCACCTCAGATTTTTGGGGGCTTCTACTCCCATGCTAACAACACACATGCTAACAACATAAGCAGAGAAAATCTGTAGATTTGAATTCTCTGTTTATGTGTAAAATAATCCATTAAGTGTTTGTTATAACACAAGCTGGAAGTTGGAGTTGGAGTTTGAGGGTTGTGTTCTGGAGTGAGGGGTGGGGAAGGAGTGAACAGAGAGCCTTTATTACAGTGAATGGATAAGGCTGAAATTGAAATAACATCCTTCCCCCTCACGGGCCCAGATTCTAGCTCCTTGCTTCAGAAAATTCAACTACAGCTCTCCAGAAATGTAAACACCCCTCTAACACACACATCTGCGACCTACATATCACGGACTCATTTAGCATCCAACAGAGGCATCAAAATCTATTTATTTTCCAATTAAAAACTAACTGTATTATTTTTTACCTTGTCTATCAGTGGAGGGAGGATTGAGGGAGGAAGGAACAAAGAGAGATCAATAGCTTTAATAGATTATTGAATAAGATTGAAATTGACATCACGCCCCTTCCCCCTCACAGGCAGAAGCAGGATGTTTACATTTGTAATTGCAAAAATTGCAGAGGCAGCAAAATGTTGTTATTTTTTTAATTGGTCAGACTCAAAGTTTTTAATCCTAATTTACTTCCATTGCACAGTAGCCCATTAAATACATTTGTGTTTAAATAACCTAGTTTATTATTATAATGCTTTTTTTTTTTTTCATGGAGAACAAAAAGGCATTATTACATAGTCTTTCGATAACTTTACTAATAAACAAATTCTCTGTGTTTTGTGAGTTTAGAATATCACTAATAGATTGCCGCCAAATCAGAGTACATTGACCACTTTAACAAAATAAGTTTCCAGTAAATCAAGGGCATTGTGTTGATACAGTGCTGTGTCTAACAATTGACCAACAGAAGCTGTGGCTGTGGTTTTGCAGTATTTCAGATGTCATTTATCTGGTTTTAACTATATGTTTCCAGGTCAGAAATACCATATTATATTCAGCATAACTAAAGTAACAATTTGAAATTCATGCCAGTGTTTTTATGTTTTTTTTTTTTTTTACATGTGTTAGTTATTAGGGATTATTTATCTTCATTTGACACAATACTAATAGTAACACATTGGTGAGGTTGTATGAGGTATATAAACATGCTATCTTTGTACTCACAGAGTGGAGACATATCGTAATTTTTTGTTCCAAGCGTTTAGATTTCTGCCACAGATGCTCAGACCAAATGAGCCAAGGGATCTAAAATGTGACTGGGTTTGAATCCATTATGAAGACATAAAAATCAAAAAAAGGTTAGACATTATGTCATTGCGCAAACAAGACAAAGAGAAAAGAACACTTCTTTGTCTTGTTTGGTTAATATTTTTACACTTTTCCACATCAGTAGATACATATAATATGTATAATTAGGTACATACCGGTATCCTTACGTTTAATTCATGTAGCACCGCCTCCCCACTGTATACTGTTTCTTATTTATATACATTATTGTGTCATTGCAACCAGTGGTGTAGCTAGAGCTTTGGCCACCCCCCGAGTTTGCCCCCCCTTCCCAGTTGTGAACATTATACATTAAAAATATATTTATATATATTGTCACAAAGTCAGGCGGATCCACGGATACATTATAGAAGGAAGATATGTCAGGACTAGGCTGATCAGGTCCGTTAGTACAGTGCTGACAGAATTAAAGCAATTAGCTGCACCTGAAGCGACAAGCAGACTATTTAAAGTTAATTACTATTATGGACCCTTGCTTATGAGCCCTAAAATAAACAAGTCTCCTGCATCATAATTCTATGTGGTGCTTCACCCTTTGTTAAAAAAAATCCCTGTGGTAAACGGTCATCCTTGTCACTATATATATATATATATATATATATATATATATATATATATATATTGTGATTGTTTGCTCCTTAGAAGTTATGACAAGCAAGTGGAGTATGGAGTTCTTGACAGAAGTGACGAAGTTAAAACTTCTGAAGAACTCCTAATTGGTGCAACTTTCCTTTAAAAGCCTGGAAAGCAGACATGGAAAAGGGGGTGTGGCTGGCTAGGCTCTGAGCAGGTTGTGCTGCTGCCAGAAGCAAGCCCCAGAGTGGAGGCTGATCCTGTGTGGAATTACAGTGTGTTTGGGAAGCAAGCCTGTGAGAGTTACCGGATTTACTGTGGCTGCGAGTATTGAGACCACAGCAGGAAGTGTGAGCTGGTTGCAGGCGCAGGACGAATTGAGCTGGAAGAGTGACTACAGACTCAGGAGGTGAAGTCTGCTGGAAGCAGAGATTGTACCAGGATGAGAGGAGCCTGAAAGTTTACAGTCAGGAGTAAAAAGGCTGTTTGGTTTGCTGACAGAGGCCCCGAATGAAGGTTCCAAGACCTTTTATGCCCCAGGGAAGAGACTGAGAGATTAACGAGGGAAGTTAACACAAGTTATTGTTGTGATATCCAAGGGTCCCTGGAGTGAAGCATACGGGAGAGGCGGGCGTGCCCAATGCTTCATCCGCGGCTACAAAGATAAAGACGCGGAAAAGACTATTTGTATCCTGGCCACAAGGTGGCAGTATAAGTAAGAAAAGATGGTGTGTATCCTGGCCACAAGGTGGCAGCCTAAGTAAGAAGAGATTATGTGGATCCTGGCCACAAGGTGGCAAAATAAGTAAAGAAGTGACTATTTGTATCCAGGCCACAAGGTGGCACTATAACCTACATAAGAGACTGACGGTATCCCGGCCACTAGGTGGCGCTATTTCCTTGAAGCTACTCCTTCTGGAAGACACAGCGTTGTAGTGTTTTTCCCCCTGTCGCAGATAAGCTGCACAGGAGTAGTCAGGGTGTTCCTGAGTTATAGTCAGCTCGTTTAAGTAGGTGTTTTTTTTTCTGTTATTTTTTAAGCAGAGTTACTGCTCAGTTGTTACTTTCTTGTTTGCAAAAAAAACAATTTGCTGCATTTCAAGCCAGTATCCGACCCTTTTTCAAGAAACCACCGCTATACGCGGCCATCCTGGTCACACTGGTGTCAGAAGTGGGATGGAAAAGTGTCTGTGTTGAAGAAGACAGCCCACCGTACAGCATAAATATGGAGGAGGCCCTTAAAGCTTTTATAGAAGCACAGCGGGTAATGAACAAGCAGCAGGCAGAGATGAACAGAGTGCTGGCTGCTAAGCTGGGTCAGAGCCAGGCAGAAAAGAGTGAAATGATTGCAGAGGATAGCATCCAAGCCACAAAAGAGGAAGATAAAGGTTTTGGAGAGGTAGCTGCAAGATTTAGAGAGGCCACAGAGAAATGGCAGAGACAAATGGAAGAGGACAGGGTCCAAATGAGAGAGTTTTTAGAAGCACAGAAAGTGCAGCTGCAGCAATTGAGATCTACAGAGAACATTGTGGGTTCAAAATCAAGCAGGATTATGAACCCTAATTGCTTTCTAAAGAAAATGACAGCTCAGGATGATGTAGAAACCTACCTCCTGAATTTTGAGAAGATTGCTACCAGGGAAGGTTGGCCTAAACAGCACTGGGTCACAGTCCTGGGTCCCTATCTGTGTGGAGAAGCACAGGAAGCGTATGGGGTTTTGCCTGAAGAAATGGCAACCAATTATTGCACCCTGAAAGAGGAGATCCTTGACCGTATAGTAGTAAAGAGAGTACAGAGAGCGCACCCCTGGAATTTTTTCGGCAGACAGGCTTATCGCTACCCAAGAGACATACTTGTCGGTCCAAGTATAAGATACAGTTTCCCTGTTAAGGGAAGGCCAACCATACCTGACCTAGTAGTAAACAAGGAGAAAGAGAGAGTGGAAAAAACCACCAGGTGCAGTGCCATCAGTGAGACGGCAGGAGCTGCGAGTGAGACGGCAGGAGCTGAGAGTGAGACGGCAGGAGCTGCGAGTGAGGCGGCAGGAGCTGCGAGTGAGGCGGCAGGAGCTGCGAGTGAGGCCGCAGAGGGATCCACAGGTACCGCAGAGGGCTCCCCAGAGACCGCAGAGGGCGCCGCAGAAGGCTCCCCAGAGATTGCAGAGGGCGCAGCAGAAGACTCCCCAGAGACCGCAGAGGGTGCCGCAGAAGGCTCCTCAGAGACCGCAGAGTCGGAGAGAGTGCCCGCAGAGTCGGAGAGAGTGCCCGCAGAGTCGGAGAGAGTGTTCGCAGAGCCGGAGAGAGTGTTTGCAGAGCCGGAGAGAGAGCCTGCAGAGCCGGAGAGAGAGCCCGCAGAGCCGGAGAGGGAGCCCACAGAAGGCTCCACAGAGACCGCAGAGGGCGCCGCAGAAGGCTCCCCAGAGACCGCAGAGGGCGCCGCAGAAGACTCCCCAGAGACCGCAGAGGGTGCCGCAGAAGGCTCCCCAGAGACCGCAGAGTCGGAGAGAGTGGCCGCAGTCGGAGAGAGTGCCCGCAGAGTCGGAGAGAGTGCCCGCAGAGTCGGAGAGAGTGTTCGCAGAGTCGGAGAGAGTGTTCGCAGAGCCGGAGAGAGTGTTCGCAGAGCCGGAGAGAGAGCCTGCAGAGCCGGAGAGGGAGCCCGCAGAGCCGGCCGATCCAGCCAAAGAGAAGGCCGATCCAGCCAAAGAGAAGGCCGATCCAGCCAAAGAGAAGGCCGGTCCAGCCAAAGAGATTGCCGAGAGCCCCAAAGAGATTGCTGAGAGCCCCAAAGAGATTGCCGAGAACCCTAAAGAGATTGCCGAGAGCCCCAAAGAGGTTACTGAGAGAACAAAAGAGCCTGCTGGTGCAGATAGAATGGCCTTAGAGGAGGAGAAACAGCATTTTTCAAGGCTCCAAAGACAAGCCCAAGTTAAAATGAGGCCAGAGTATATCCCTGAATGGCGGAGGAAGCCTGCGTTTGAGGACTACCGAGTGTCTTACAGGAATGAGAAATTGATGCCTATTTGGGAGCAGAGGAAATGTCCCCCAAAGCCTAAGCTGCACGAATCCGTGGTGTGGGAGCGGCCGCACAGTGATAAAGAGGTGAACATCTCTCAATTTCGACAGAAGCCCCGGCGAATACGACTGTTGACATTAGACAGTGGGGAAAGTGACAAAGAGGCTTCTAATGGAGACCAATTAGAAAGTGTTGCTAGGCCAGTGTCCGATGTGAACACCTTAGAAAAGACTGTTCCTGTAGCAAAACTGGAGCACACTCCACTAAATGAAGCTGGACAAGCTGCACAGGCAGAAGGATTCGATGATGACTCTGATGAACCAGCCGTAGTTCCACTGGCTGAGTTTGATGCGGCTAAGCAAGAAAAGTTAGATGCTCAACGATCTATGGAAACCTCTGTTACGGATTCATCAAAAGAGCAAGGAACAGTAGCTGAGAAAGGCACTGAAGAACTAATTCATGCTGTCACTGTGACTGTGATAGAGGGGGAGAGAGCTGTTACCAGTCTTGTAGAAAGATCTCCATCCTGGATTAGTGCGACAGTGACAGAGCAAGCAAAGGAATTTCAGTTGTCTAAGAACAAAGATAAACTTGAAACTGAAATAATTGTTGAAGCTGTTAAATTTAGCACAGTTTCCCAATTAGAAGAGTCACCTGCAACAACCGATGAAGCTACACCTGTGCCAGAGGAAAGTGACAGTGCCAAGAGTGTGGAAGAACAACAGAAGCCTGTAGATCATGTCCTTCAAGCAGTTGCAGAAAGTGCAAAGCTGTCTGTAGAGGCAGCTATAGATACCCTCAACAATGCCAAAGCCATTCCAGATTTGACTGAACACCTGGAAGTTGAAGGTAAAGAAAATATTTTAGAACCAGTCACCATCTCATTGCAAGACTCTGTATGCGTTTTGGAAAAATTAGAAAATCCTGATGATGCACAGGTGAGAGACACAGAAGACATGGTTGCGCTGCGCATTTGCAAGCATGAGTCCAAGAGTTTAGTTGAGGAATGTTGAGGAATGTTTAATAAGCGAAGCTCCACAGCTATTGGAGAGTACTCTTGAAAAAGCAGAAACTGTACAACATGTAGTAGATAGTATTGAAACGAATACTGAGGACTTTGAAATTATTTGCACAACAGAAAATGTGCCGTCACTTGACGAAAAACTCCCTGAAATCATCCCTGCTGATGGTAATGAAGAAGAATTTACTTATTTGATGGAGGAGGCAGCAGAGGAAGTGGCTGCACAAAGGACTCCATTAGCAAAGAAAGTGACTGCAGAAAGCATTCATAATTTCTTCAAGCGTCGGCCAAGGCCATCTTGCGAAGGGAATGACATGCAGCTTATTAAATCAACAAAGTATCAGCCATGCAGTTTGGAAAGTAAGATGGACATTAGGGATACAAAAGAAATCAAGACAAGTGACTCTGCTCCAGCAGAAGAATGTAAAGGGGATGCAAATAATTCTATCCAAGCATCACAGGCTTGTACGGGTGAGGTATTGGAAGAAACTAAAGAGGGAAGAAGTGAGCCAGCCAAGAGTACTGTTGAACCACAAACGGCTTTGCACACAGTGGATTCGGAGGACCATGTGGATAAGCCAGAGTCCATTCCGAAGCCTGTAAGTGAAGATGAAGATCCTACTTATGAGATCCAGCAGGAAATCCCTGTGCCTCTACTGGATTCTCAGACTGTTGAGGAGACATCTCAATGTCCTGTACCACCACAGCATAAAGCCAAGCCTGTCATTGAGAGGAAAGTTAATCTAAATATCGTCTGTAAAGAGACAACGGCAGATGGAAAGGAGGTGCTAAAGGCAGATGTGGTATCTGTCATTGCTGAAACAACTGATGAGATAATTCAGAAAAAGCCAGGTGAAAAGCTGCCATTTCTTAAAGCAAAGCTGCAGGAAGCAATGAAACAGCGTCGTACTGAAGAGAGGCAGAAGCGCCAGGCCATGTTTAAGTTGGACAATGAAGATGGCTTTGAAGTTGAGGATGACGAGGGAAACACTGAGGAGGTGAAGATAATGAAGAGATTGGAAATGATGACCGGCTCGAAGTGAGTGCAACGGATATTGTTATATCTGTACCCAGACATGTGACTACAGAGTCCACCATGAGGCTATACAAGGTCGGCTCTACAAAGTTGGGGGATTCACTCCTTCCTGATAAAGGCGACACACAGGAAGGATGCAAACAGACCGGTAAGGTAGAGAGAAGATGGATTTGCAGGTGGCCACTATCGCAACCTTCTACCTCAATACGGACAGCACAGAGGAGGAATGGTTGGCTGGGCAAAGAGTTCTTGAATGGTGAGCGACCCTACCGGATGTCCGGCCTCTCGGCATGTCGCCCAACACCATGTTGTTGAGCTGAGGGGGAGGGTGTGTGATTGTTTGCTCCTTAGAAGTTATGACAAGCAAGTGGAGTATGGAGTTCTTGACAGAAGTGACGGAGTTAAAACTTCTGAGAAACTCCTAATTCCCTTTAAAAGCCTGGAAAGCCGACATGGAAAAGGGGGTGTGGCTGGCTAGGCTCTGAGCAGGTTGTGCTGCTGCCAGAAGCAAGCCCCAGAGTGGAGGCTGATCCTGTGTGGAATAACAGTGTGTTTGGGAAGCAAGCCTGTGAGAGTTACCGGATTTACTGTGGCTGCAAGTATTGAGACCACAGCAGGAAGTGTGAGCTGGTTGCAGGCGCAGGACGAATTGAGCTGGAAGAGTGACTACAGACTCAGGAGGTGAAGGTACAAGGAAGCCAAGTAAGTGAAGGGATTATTGAAGATCCCCTGCAGTTAGGCTCTGTTTGGCCTAGCAGAGGGAGGCCAGTGAGTGAAGGCCTCAGTCTGAAGCAAGCTAAGAAGGACGCTTGTAGCTATCTGCCATTGAGAGGAATGCAGTACTTTTACGTAGTCTGCTGGAAGCAGAGATTGTACCAGGATGAGAGGAGCCTGAAAGTTTACAGTCAGGATTAAAAAGGCTGTTTGGTTTGCTGACAGAGGCCCCGAATGAAGGTTCCAAGACCTTTTATGCCCCAGGGAAGAGACTGAGAGATTAACGAGGGAAGTTAACACAAGTTATTGTTGTGATATCCAAGGGTCCCTGGGGTGAAGCATACGGGAGAGGCGGGCGGGCCCGATGCTTCATCCGCGGCTACAAAGATAAAGACGCGGAAAAGACTATTTGTATCCTGGCCACAAGGTGGCAGTATAAGTAAGAAAAGATGGTGTGTATCCTGGCCACAAGGTGGCAGCCTAAGTAAGAAGAGATTATGTGGATCCTGGCCACAAGGTGGCAAAATAAGTAAAGAAGTGACTATTTGTATCCAGGCCACAAGGTGGCACTATAACCTACATAAGAGACTGACGGTATCCCGGCCACTAGGTGGCGCTATTTCCTTGAAGCTACTCCTTCTGGAAGACACAGCGTTGTAGTGTTTTTCCCCCTGTCGCAGATAAGCTGCACAGGAGTAGTCAGGGTGTTCCTGAGTTATAGTCAGCTCGTTTAAGTAGGTGTTTTTTTTTCTGTTATTTTTTAAGCAGAGTTACTGCTCAGTTGTTTCTTTCTTGTTTGCAAAAAAAACAATTTGCTGCATTTCAAGCCAGTATCCGACCCTTTTTCAAGAAACCACCGCTATACGCGGCCATCCTGTTCACAATATATATAAAAGCAGCAGGATGAATTCTGAAGTGTTTAGGGCAATATTATCTGCTCATATTCAGCCAAATGTTTCAGAACTCATTGGACGGCGCTTCACAGTGCAGATGGACAATGACCCAAAGCATACTGCAAAAGCAACCAAAGAGTTTCTTAAGGGAAAGAAGTGGAATGTTATGCAATGGCCAAGTCAATAACCTGATCTGAATCCGATTGAGCATGCATTTCACTTGCTGAAGACAAAACTGAAGGGAAAATGCCCCAAGAACAAGCAGGAACTGAAGACAGTTGCAATAGAGGTCTGGCAGAGCATCACCAGCGATGAAACCCAGCGTCTGGTGATGTCTATGCGTTTCAGACTTCAGGCTGTAATTGACTGCAAAGGATTTGCAACCAAGTATTAAAAAGTGAAAGTTTGTTTTATGACTGTTAATCTGTCCCATTACTTTTGGTCCCTTAAAAAGTGGGAGCCACATATACAAACTGTTATAATTCCTACACCGTTCACCTGATTTGGATGTAAATACCCTCAAATTAAAGCTGAAAGTCTGCAGTTAAAGCACATCTTGTTAGTTTCATTTCAAATCCATTGTGGTGGTGTATAGAGCCAAAAAGTTTAGAACTGTGTCGATGTCCCAATATTTATGGACCTGACTGTATATATATATATATATATATATATATTCAACATTATGCCCATAGAAGTTATATATATATATATATATATATATATATATATATATATATATATATATATATTTATATATATCCTCTTCCTCTTTATCTTTCCTCCCCTAGCTCTACTTGCTTTTCCTACCTCTTTCGCTCTCCCTTCTCTTCCTTCTGCCTCTCTCTCTCCCTCCCTTCTCACTCCCTCCCTTCTTTGTCCCTTCTGCCTCTCCCTTCTCTCTCTCTCTCCTTTCTCCCCCTTCCTTCTCTGTCTATCTCATCAGCTTCTCTCCCCTCTCACTCTCTCTTATCTCTGTATCCCTGTCCCTTCTGCCTCACTCCCCTCTCCTCTCCTTCTATCTCTTCCTTCTTTCTCTCACCATACCTCTCTCTCTCTTCTCCCCGTCTGCCTCTCTCCACTCTCCCTCCCTTCTGCCTCTATACCTCCTCCTTCCCTCACTTCTCCCTCTCTCTTCTCTCTCTCTCTCACTTCTGCCTCTCTCCCTTCTCCCTTGTAGCGGAGAGGCAATATTCCCCCAGGTTATCTCCGCTTATAATCCCAGTGAGGCTCAGGAACAAGTAAATGGTAAATCCACAGGCAAGGTTTCCAACAGGTAAAATAATAGCAATATCCCAACCGCAATCCCAATAACTGGACGACACACAGTTTCAGGAGCAGAACTATATCTTTAATGACAGGGAATCTCCTTTTATGCCATGGTGCCCTTTGAAGGGCTACACCCACATAATTATCACAGCCAATTATATACATGGTTCAACCCCTACGTCTCCTCCCCTCAGATAACAGGTAACACAATTAAAACAGACCCAATTTTAACCACATTCTGGATGTACCCCAAATACAGGGGGTACACCTTTAAGTCCTGTACCATTCAATAGCTCTCACCCAGGGGAACAACATATACAAAAATGGCATGAATCAGACCAGGGGTTCAAAAGTTAGTAAAAGTATGTTTTTCACACAACACACAGACATGTCACATATCCCCCACAGAATACACATATAGGACAATAGGTGAGTCACACCTCCCTGGCAACTTGGATACAATCAGACATTAATTAGATCATTCTTCTTTGTTCTTATCAGAGAATGAAAACACTTTGGAAAATGCAAGGATCCTTTACAACTTTCTTATCTCTTGAGTCTCTGTAATAGGATTATCTATTAGCCTAGGTCTGCAAAAGTCTGGCTAATATTCTGCAGAGCATAAACCCAACATACATTTCTTTTTACACAAGTACAACATACAGTTATGCGAATGCAGCTTATTCACAGTAAATTGCAGGACAGCCCAGTGCCATCCGCTACACTTCCCTTCTGCTCCTCTCCACTCTGGCCCTGTTCTCTCCCTCTCTCCCTCCTTTCTGCCTCTCTCCCTCCTTTCTGCCTCTCTCCTTCCTTTCTGCCTCTCTCCCTCTCCCTTCTGCCTCTCTCTCATCTCCCTCTCTCCATTCTCCTTCTCTCTGCTCTCCCTTCTACCTCTCTCCCCTCTGCCTCTCTCCCTTCTCTCTCTCTCCCTTTCCCCTTCTACCTCTCTCCCATTTCCTTATTTCCCTTCTCACTCTCCCTTCTGCCTCTCCCTTCTGACTTTCTCCCTTCTCCATGAGTAATGCGTGCCGACGCATGCGAGCCACACACAAGCACGCCTGTCAAAAAGCGCAACCCTGATATTTGCACTCATCCCTCACATCTGTCATCCCCAGCAGACTTATGCGGGCTCCCTGGTTCCCTCTCCGGCTCTCCTGGGAGCCTCCTCCCGCTTCTCCCCGGATCGTGTCACCAGTGCCCAGCAGTAGTAAGCCATCTCCCCGGCTGGAGCAGTACCTGGCTGAGAGGGAATGCATAACCGGGTGACAGCCAGTACAGCCAGTTGACTTAGAAATATAGACACTGGCTTACTACTGCTGGGCACTGGTGACACAAGCCGGGGAGGAGTGGGAGGAGGCGCTCAGGAGAGCCGGAGAGGGAAGCAGGGAGCCCGCATGAGTCTGCTGGGAATGATGCGCGCAGATATCGGGGTTGCCCTTTTTGATAGACGCACTTGTGTGTGGTGCACATGCGTTGGCGCAAATGCATCAGCGCGCATTACTCAGCTGTGCTGAAGTCGGGGTGCCAATGTATATACAAATATTTATAATAGAATCCAAAAAAATACATGCCTTATATTATAATAGAAACGGTCTATGTGTAAATAAAATCGATGTACAAATGTTCTGTAACCAATGCATTATACACCAGGCACCTGCATTACCTATCTCTAAGAATCAGCATTTGCAATCATTCGTCATTGCTGTCCATCAAACATACACATTTGTAAAAATAGGACAATAGATATAAAGAGGTCTTATAGGAATTCATTATAATAAGGTGATTTCAGGTGTGGAGAAAAATATCCAAAATCTAGGAACCAGGAAGATTTTTTTTACGAGCAGGACAGGTTATTTTCTAGGAGCATGGAAGTAAGTCCTTCATAGAGGTGCATTATGCTTTGGAAACATATACCCCTATTCAGTTGAGCAATTGTAAGTTACTGGAGCCCGTAATGGAGCCTGTAAACTCATTTGCTATTCAATTGGCATTTTTTCGCTAGCTGCAAACGATTTGTGGGTTAGAAGCTCAAAATCCCTGTGATTGTTAAAATTGTAACTCCGACCCATCTAAACCCTTCATCTTTCAAGCCCGTAAATATTACAATCACAAATCACTATTCAAATGCTAGAGTTCCTCAAATCCGCAAATGTTCTCACACCCATAAATGGCAAATGTAAAAGAAAATCCTAGAGTGCTAGAGAGGACCCGCAAGGGGATTAAACCTATTTAAAATCTATACTACACTTTAAAAGATGGGGAAAGCGATGAAAGACAATACAATTCATTGCACAACAGTCTCAAGCTTGTAAATCTGCAATCATTTTTTTTTTTTTATGTTTAATTTCCATGTCACATCAATCTGGGGAATCAATGAGTTAATACATATCGGGCCACCCACATGTACTAGAACAGTATCGGCATTCATTTTTATTATTCTGTACATTGCCGGATTGCGAGTCCGATCGCATATTGGACCTCTAAACGCTAATTGATTGACATTTAACCTCTATGTTCTACTGACGTCATGATGCCGGTCTCATTTACTATTGGCTGTTTCCAAATCGGTAGTTACGGCCTTGTTTGATTGATCATGATCAAGCTAGACACTGATCTGTAGATCTTACCACTGTATTGCTATTCAGAGTTAGTTAAAATCTGTATCCAAATGCAGTGTTTCGAATAGTAGGTATACTGTGCCTATGTAGGCACCTCTGGGGGGGGGGGGGGGTAAAAAAAGTTTTATTTATAAATAAAATAAATCTGTGTGTGTGTATAGAATAACTCAATGTAATGTGCGTGTCTGATATAAGCAGCATGTATTAGATTAGAGAGAGGTAAAAACAGGGAAACTTACATATATACGTACCGTATATACTCAAGTATAAGCCGAGTTTTTCAGCCCTTTTTTAAGGCATAAAAGGGCCCCCTCGGCTTATACTCGAGTCACTCTCCCGCCCCCCCATGTCTCTCTAACCCCCCTGTGTCTCTCTAACCCCCCGTGTGTCTCTAACCCCCCCATGTGTCTCTAATCCCTGTGTGTCTCTCTACCCCCATGTCTCTTTCCCTCCCCCCTCCTCAACCTAAACCCCCCTAAATACCTCCCCCTCTCCCCTCACTTACCTGCTTGTGCTCCGGCCTCCGCTCCTTGACTCGGCGCCCGGTATATGCTAATGACTCTGCGTGCATGTGACGTTACATGCGCGCCGCGTCAAGGAGCGGAGGCCGGAGCACAAGCAGGTAAGTGAGGGGAGAGGGGGGAGGTATTTAGGGGGGTTTAGGTGGAGGAGGGGGGTTGAGGGGGGTTTAGGTTGAGGAGGGGGGTTGAGGAAGGGGTTGGGGTTGAGGGGGATTGAGGGGGATTGAGGAGGGAGGTTGAGGGGGGTTGAGGTTGAGGAGGGGGGTTAAGGGGGGTTGAGGTTGAGGAGGGAGGTTGAGGATGGGGGGTTGAGGATGAGGATGGGGGGTTGAGGAGGGGGTTGAGGATGGGTGGTTGAGGAGAGAGGATGAGGATGGGGGGTTGAGGATGGGGGGGTTGATGAGGGAGGTTGAGGAGGGAGGGTGAGGAGGGGGGGTTGAGGGGGGGTTGAGGTTTAGGAGGGTTGAGGTTGAGGAGGGTTGAGGTTGAGGAGGGGGTTGAGGATGAGAATGGGGGGGTTGAGGAGGGAGGATGAGGATGGGGGGCTTGAGGAGGGGGTTGAGGATGGGGGGGTTGAGGAGGGAGGTTGAGGAAGGGATTAAGGATGGGGGGTTGAGGAGGGAGGTTGAGGATGAGGAGGGAGGTTGAGGATGAGGAGGAGGGGTTGAGGAGGGGGGTTGAGGTTGAGGAGGGGGGGTTGAGGATGGGGGGTTGAGGATGGGGGGTTGAGGAGAGAGGATGAGGATGGGGGTTGAGGATGGGGGTTGAGGAGGGGGGTTGAGGAGGGGGGGTTGGGGTTCAGGGGGGGTTGAGGTTGAGGAGGGGGTTGAGGATGAGGATGGGGGGGTTGAGGAGGGAGGATGAGGATGAGGGGGTTGAGGATGGGGGGTTGAGGAGGGAGGTTGAGGAAGGGGTTGAGGATGGGAGGTTGAGGAGCGGGGTTGAGGATGGGGTGGTTGAGGAGGAAGGTTGAGGAGGGGGTTGAGGATGGGGGGTTGAGGAGAGAGGATGAGGATGGGGGGTTGAGGATGGGGGTTGAGGAGGGGGATTGAGGAGGGGGGGGTTGGGGTTGAGGGGGGTTGAGGTTGAGGAGGGGATTGAGGATGAGGATGGGGGGTTGAGGAGGGAGGATGAGGATGAGGGGCTTGAGGAGGTGGTTGAGGATGGGGGGGTTGAGGAGGGAGGTTGAGGAAGGGGTTGAGGATGGGGGGTTTAGGAGGGAGGTTGAGGATGAGGAGGGAGGTTGAGGATGAGGAGGAATGGTTGAAGGGGGGGGTTAAGGTTGAGGAGGGGGGTTGAGGATGGGGGTTGAGGATGGGGGGGTTGAGGATGGGGGGTTGAGGAGAGAGGATGAGGATGGGGGGTTGAGGAGAGAGGATGAGGATGGGGGGTTGAGGAGGGGGGGTTGAGGATGGGGGGGTTGAGGAGGGAGGATGAGGAGGGAGGTTGAGGAGGGGGTTGAGGATGAGGAGGGAGGTTGAGGGATGAGGAGGGAGGTTGAGGAGGGAGATTGAGGATGAGGAGGGAGGTTGAGGATGAGGAGGGAGGTTGAGAATGAGGAGGGAGGTTAAGGATAAGGAGGGAGGTTGAGGAGTGGGGTTGAGGAGGGTGATAAGGGAGGGGGGAAGAGACACAGGGAAGGGAGAGGTTGGAAGAGACACAGGGAAGGGAGAGGGGAGAAGAGACACAGGGAAGGGAGAGGGGAGAAGAGACACAGAGAGAGAGGGGGACACAGAGGGCACAAGAGGGACACAGGTGGCAGCACATTTCCCACCCTCGGCTTATACTCGGGTCGGCTTATACTCGAATATATACGGTATAAGGTTCAATCTTAACAAATAATGGTGGGTTTAATTCTAGAGTCCAACCAGTATATAGCTGAATATAAGATACGTATTGAAATTTGTTTTAACTTTTTTTAAAACATTTTCTCATTATTAATTCTGTTTTTTCAAACTGTCATATGGTATCAAAGGTTCTGAGATAACATATACATAAACTTATGATTTGAGATACAGACAGGGGAAAGGAGAACCTTCAAGTTGGGCATGGGGGAGTGCACATATCTGAATGGCAGCATAAATCCTAAAAACCCCATGTAATTAAATCAACCTTTTTTTATATGACAGAATGAGCAGACTACATGGGCTTTTGGTTCCTGTCTGCTGCCAAATATGTGTTTCTGTATTTGTAAATATAGGGTTTGTTTCCTATTAAAGGTCCACCGCAGTGTAATATGTATGGATTTTTGTTATTGTTTAAAATAATAAACATAATCTAAATAAGCACACAGTTTCATTTTAAACTATTATATTCAGTTTTGCTTCATGATGGAGATCTTTGTTCTTGTTTGTAAAAGGATTAGAAACCTGGGAGGAATAGTGGTTGTATAGATAAAACATCCTCTCCAAATAGTTCATTGACAATAAAATTCACTGATGGAGTAAGGCTCCATAAGATAGCCCTCCCACTCAAACTACAGACAGACCAGCAGTCTAAGATGGAATCAGTCATGACACAGTCATTTAAACATAAGCAGCCTTGTTAAATTGCAATTTGGCAAATTCTAAATGGCTCTATATAAGCACACAGCATATTTTTTTTACAGAAGTTTTTAGTGAGTGAAGACCTTGCTTTTGGATAGAAGTTCACTAACTAAAAGCTTCTGTAAAAAAAATATGCTATGTGCTTATATAGACCCCTTTAGAATTTGCTGAATTGCAATTTAATAAGGCTGAAGGCTTTTATTGTTGATACTTTATTGGAGTTTTTATCAAATTACAGTGATCCTTTCTTTAAATGCCATGGGTGTGCTTTTAATGTCTTCAGAAATTGTTGATGCTGTCCCTTTAATTTACCCTGCTTACCAAAAGAGGGCAGCAACTGTACACCAACACTGCTCCTCGCCAGTCGTTTGCTGCATGTAATTGATCCCGTCCATTAGATTTACTGGGCAGTCTCGGAGCTCCAACCGAGCAACTCCCAACCAAAGGCAATTATAGAATTGCATTCACTGAAATGCACTTTACTTGCGCCTGCCGCTTCCTGCTCTGACTTGCACATACAGTCTGCATATAGTTTTATGCATTCTGTTGGTGGGACATTATGAAATATGTAATGTATTTGTAAAATGAAAGTATCGGCTGCAGATAAGAGTTTTACATTCCCTCACACTACTAATAGTAAATTGTATTTTAAGGGATATGGAAGGTTCCCTGTTTATTTTTTTAATATTAAAATATAAAAAAATGTGTGTTTGCATCTAAACAGCATTTTATTAACAAGTGCTTAAAAGCTCTGTTTTTACTTAATGACACCTTCCAAATAGTCCCAACAAAGCCCTGCCACCTGTAACACACGTACAGTATCTCTGTAGCACTAGATGCACTAGCCAGATTGTCCCTCAGCAGCTTTTAAAAATATGTTGTTGAGAAACAATCTGTTATTGGCTAGTACATCTAATACAAACAGAGACACTGTGTGTATGAGCTGCTGGGGGTGGAGCTTTGTAGGGACTAGTTAGAAGGTTTCAGTGAGTAAAAACAGAGCTTTTGAGCCCTTGTTAATAAAATGAGGTTTTGATGCAAACACACAGTTAGGGAGTTTATTTTAATATTAAATACAGGGAAATATCCATATCCCTTTAATTCACATCATAGCTCCTATTCATAATGTAATGCTTTTCTGGTCTTTCTGACAGTGAACAAGTTACATATTTTATTTATTTTTTTATGTCAATAAAATGTAATATTATAATTAAATGAAAGTAATCTTCAAAATATTTATTTTTATTTATCTATTTTTAATGGGCAGTGTAACAATAAGTCTAGTTGTGGAAATGATCACATTGAATTACTGTACAACGTCTATATATAAAACATTGGCAGTTAAATTGTGAAACAGATTAGGAAAGTGATATTATTAAGAGAGAGACAGCTGCTACCGCAATCATTTAAATCACAAAATATCTATATTAAGGTTGATGTGATAGACATACTGAGAGAGACAGACAGAACTGCATAGAGACTGCTGGAAAGTGACATCAGTATTTTGATTGAGAGATGGATAGATAAAGAAATAGACAGATAGATGAATAGACTGTTAGATGGACCATAGATATATTGATGGATGGATAGACAGATAGACACATAGATGGATAGATGGATCGGTGGATGGATGTATAGATAGGTGGGTGGATGAATGGGTGGGTCAATGCATGGATAGATGGATGGACGGATACATGGATGGATGGATGGATGAATGAATAGATGCATGGATGGGCAGACAGATGGAAGGACTGGCAAGTAGACACATGGATAGACACATAGGTACATGAATAGGTAGATAAATAACAAGCTGGATGGATAGATTGGCAGATGGGAACAAAAACAGAATAGTTTAGATGAATGCATAGTATAATAAAGATAGATAGATAAATAGATGGGTAGATAGCTCATGGGAAGTTTCCAGCCTTTTATATCTATCTATCTATCTATCTATCTATCTACCTGTCTATCTATCTATCTATCTATCGATCTATATCTATCTATCTATCAGGATTCCTATATTATTTGCATGCTGATTATGAATGGAATAAATCTTGTGCCATATCCTGTCCCTTTAACCCAATTGTTAAATAATATAACATCTCTCCCAAGTCAATAACAGTAACAGAAGGTCGGAGATCATGTTTACACTCACAGATGAATCATTAATATAAAGGATACCTGAGGGCGGGGGTTCTGCCTATGTATAAAGCCCCCCTCCCTCCCCCAGGTGGTACCACGTTCACATTTCACTCCTGTTACACCTCTGTTGTGTGCTGGTTTATAGTTACAGTTTTGACTGAATGAAGAAATGATCATTTCCAGTGAAAGGGAAACCTGTCTCTTGTTATTTTATGTTTACAAGAATTTCACATGTCCATAAATATTATTTCTACAGACACCACTAATATTTATTTCCTAACGTCATATATAGTCAGTTGAGTATTAACTTTATAAGGCTGTCAATTAAATTAACCCTACAGTCTTAAAAATAACCAGGCTACAAGTTCTGCTAGGTTTTTGCTTGGTTGGTGGTGGGGCTTAATTTTCCATATTGACATATTCAGGAGTGAGCTGTCAGTAACCCCTCTACAGATCTTAATTATAGCTATAAAAAATATTGTTATACTTTTATAACATTATATGAGATCAGTGTAGGTGTATAATGCCCTTAGAGGCCGAAATGAGTCTGGGGTTTGCTGTTTCTCCTGTTCAGGGAGAATTGCCTGGTATTTCGGGGCTGGGTCACTCTTTTGAGTGGGACCAGACTGATATACTTCAGGATATTTCTCCCTTTGAAGGGCACAAGAGAGCTAAAAGAGGCTGCTCTCTGAGTAGGTAACCAGACCTATAGAAAAAAACAGCTGAGGTATTTTTCGTTCTCAGATGAGCACCTCTACTCTTTTTGTTTATATTTTCTCACCTTATGGGTGATAGGGGGAACCAAACGTAGACGCCTTGCTCACTGTGCCTTAGGGAGTACAGCTGCACCTTACTGATGAGGCCCATAGAGGCCGAAACGCGTCTGGGGTTTGCTGTGTCTCCTGTTCAGGGAGAATCGCCTGATATTTCGGGACAGGATCACTCTTCTGAGTGAGACCAAACTGATATACTACAGGATATTTCTTCCTGTGAAGGCACTAGGGGTTAAAAGAGATTGCTCTTTGAGTAGGTTACCAGACCTATACAAAAAAAACACTGAGGTCTTTTTCATTTTCAGATGAGCAATCTTTTTGTATAATGTAATCTGTATCATAATTGGTTACATTTCCTAATATTCTGCACCCTACTAAATCCAACCAGGATCTCAGCAGGATTTATATGTATACTCCAAAAAAAGTGTAAGATATAGGATGTGGTTATAGCAGAAATGTTACAAGAATAGCCTAACAAATACAAATTTACAAGCAACTAAAATGGAAAAAAAACATTAATATACATTTATAGATTAAATATCATGTTTCCTGAAATGACATCGGGACATGACTTTGAGGGTGTATCTATTTCTGGTCTGAATACAGTATCTCAGGATGACCTGGTCAGTGTCAATCTTTCATCTCTCTTACTTTCCTGTCCATGTGATAGTCTGTTATCTACTTAATGAAGGGCTTATTGGTTCTCATAACCTATACGAATATTCAGTGATGGAGCTACTGGGCACCAGCAGCAGAGATCTGGGGTTAAGATGGTCTCAATGTATGAGAGGAGAGAGGGATCTTGGGGTAAAATTATCACCTACATATATATTTGGCTGTTTGTTTACTTCTACAAACATCTACCTTGTATAGAGAAATGGAGCTTTTAGATTATTTATTAATAAATAATAATAAACAATTATTGAATAGTTTGAAGGGGACCCCTAAATTATTTACCTTGAGGGCCCTCCAGTCATTAGTTCAGCCACTGATGATATTGATATGTACATAGATACCCACAGATGGAGCTTCCTGATGGCTCTATGTCTTGTATTTTATGTAAATTACCTCTGTACTTCAGGTTGTTGTTTAGTCGTTCAGTCATGTACTACTCTCCGTGACCTTATGGACAATAGTACGCCAGGCACATCTGTGTGCTTCTGGTTTTGCCCAACCAATGTGTTCTTGGCAAAGATACTGGAGTGGATTGCCAGTTGCTTCTCCGGTGGGCCGCGTTTTGTCTGACCTCTCTGCTATGACCTGCACATTTTGGGAGACCCTACATAGTATAACCTAAAGCTTATTTGGTGTACAGAAACCCCTTCACTATGACAAGATAGTGATCCAGAAGGGGTAAATGCAATAATAATGGTACCCAAAGAGCTGACAATCTTTTATAGTTTTCGCCCCTCAGTCAATAATGGGCCAAAAATTTTACTATTTCCATCACCTTCTTTCTGTTCCTCTTTTTCACCTCCAACTTGTATGCTTTCTCCATCACTCTGTTGTCCATCTCCCTCACTTTTTTTCTCTGTTTCACCTTTTCTTATTCCTTTTGTCTCACCCTTAACTCCACAAATCAACCCATTCAAATATGTGCAGCCCTAAAATTAGGAGGCAGAGATGGAGAGATGAGGTAATTGAAGCAATGAGCATGAGCTTCATGGAGCTCAGAGGGGCAATGGTGTACAGATGTCCCTGCCATGCTACAGTCCATAGGGTCATAGAGAGTTGGACATGAATGAGTGACTAAACAACAACAACAACAACAATATACATACACAAACACTCACTCACACACATACAATGGACACATGAAGGGGAAGGAACAAGGGGTCAGTCCCTAAAAGTATTAGCTGAAAGGGATATCTTTCCCATCTGATGTAAACTAATGATCTCTCTATCTTGATATTCAGAGACAACTGGGGGGTTCTTCCAAAAAACGGTGACTCGTGATCATTATAACTGAAGCCAGTGTGGTTAAGCAAAGTCCAGGATTCTAGTATCTCTCTGATTGTGTACCAGGTTCTTTCACATATTAGTTAGTCAGTTGCACTAATTGTGATTGTTCCACCTTTACTTAGGATTCTGTTGGACCAAGTTGCCCACCACATCTTACATAGTAATGTTACGGCATATAGGCATTACTGTATATATAGTCCCAGCTCTAGTCATTGCATTGGTAACTTTGTTGCCCCAATGCCTCCCTCCCACCTCGACACTCACACATTTTTACTGGGAAGTGAACTTATATAAAATTATATTCTGTACGTCTCATCCTTCTTGTACCTTAAAACTGTCATACCAAGGATTTTCCCATAGACACAGTCCTTGTAGGTAGCACAATGTATAAGGACTGATGGTTTATAGATAAAATGTCTACGGTCCCTTAACGGTATATGGAAGTTTTCCTGGATTATGAATACATCTGATAGAGGAGAATCAGTAGTGTATGAAAACATTTTTTTCATGAAACAAAATCCCCAAATAAACATTAATAAACTTACTCATAGGTTTGCACAATTTAAAACAAAAACAGTTGATTTTAAGAAGGAACACCCCTGAAAATCCAAGCTGAATTAGCATAAAATTCATAATTAGTTGTGGCTGATCAGAGGCTTGTACAACAATGTATCTGTTTCCCTCTCACAGGCTGAGTCAAAGCTGCTGGGAGGCAGCTGTGATGCTGGCAGCTAATTGGCTAGGATGCTCTGCCTACATAGGTTCCTTGGGATGTAGTTCACACAAGAAATGTCAAATGTTTTATAAATTACAAATATACAGAATTCATCAATAAAATTATTTGATATGAGACGCCTAATCAGACAAACACATACAGGATATCACCCAGCCTGCCATGTACCTTTAAAATGACCCCTATTTATGGAGGTACAAGTTACCCGATACATAAATACACCCTCTACAGATCGGAAGAATATAAGTGGGTGAAGGGTGAGTTGTTGGGGTATGTGTCATAATATACAAAATTAACCCATGTGTTAGATTGATCATTGTCTACTTGCCCTTTATTTTGCCTCCTTAGACCTGTGCGTTTCATTGACATTGCATTTAAGAATACATTAACACAGTGACGGGCAACCCATTCTCCATAAGGGCCTCATATGCGGCCCCTGAGTTCTTAGAAGTGTTTAAAATATTTTTATTTAAAACAATATGATCAAATCACACACACACAGGATCTACGTCAGCAAGAAGTGGAGCAGACGCAAATATGGAATTCCTCAGAGTCAAGCATAGACAAAATGAAATATTTTCACAATAAATGCTGTCATGCTCATTACTTTCATAGCTGCAAATAGCCTTAGTATGTTACAAACTGCTGATATAATTACCTGTTATTATTTTGATGTGAATAATAATAACATTATTACTCTTTACTCTTTTATTACTTCTGTGGCACCAACTTTTTCACGGCACTATTTAAGAGTGTTACAGAAAATAATAATATAAATACACTAATTAAAAAAAAGTAAATAAAGGAGTGAAATGTCTCATTTGAGGCTGAAAAAATGCAATTTAATATTCATTAATAAAATTGGATTTGGATTCCTAGTAAAGAGAGCTGGTAACCGATTAGACTTTATTAGTTGCATGTTTTGTATGTTACCAGTTCTCTTACTAATAATACATTGTATCTGGTGTTTAATCAAACACAATGTATCAATAGATTTGATATTTAGATATTTTTGGCTTTCATAATGTAGCAAAATGTATTTTCATGCAAAAAAAAAAAACATTTTGTAATATTTAAAACTTGCCTGTATTTTTTGTAAGAAACACATTTTTATGAGATTCCCCATGTGTGTTGTTACTTAAGATAACATTGGACTATTATGGCTGCTTACACTGACATTATCATTTATCTCTTTGCATGAGTAAATACAATTCACAATAGATCAATCAAGAAGGATGAGCGGAAAGTAAATATCTCTCTTCCTGTGTTTATTGACAAAATGATTCATGACCCTCAGTGATGTTCGTTACGCAAACGCCAAACGCGGATATACAGGAGCAAGAAATCAGATCAGAGGCAGAATATTCCTATTAAATGGAAATATAATGAAATCTGGTGGCAGGAAATTTTACAGATTAAAGGACAGTGTAAAATTAAAAAAGAGACGTTGGTTGATTTAAAGGACCAGTGAACGTCTGGGTCTCCTCCCACCTGTAAACAAAAATGGTAGATTCCATATAAAACAAATCAATTAAAGATATATGTTAGGTTGTGGGATATCCTTTGTGTCAGTCTGTGTAATCGTGTCATATCATGTCAAATCATTGTATTGAAGAATTCTGTATATTTGAAATTTAAAGTAAATTTGACATTTCTTGTGTAAGCCCCACCCCAGGCACCTATGTAGGCAGAGCGTCCTAGCCAATGAGCTGTGTGGAGCTGTGTCCTAACCAAGCATTTGTCAGTATAATAATTGCCTCCCAAGATGCGTTGTCTCAGTCAGTGAGAGGGAAACAGATACATTGTTGTAACTGCCTCTGATTGGCCACAACTAATTATGAATTTTATGCTGGTATTTTTTGTATTACATGTTGCTGGTTTTCAAGTGCAGTCCTTTAAAATAGGATATAGGTCCTTTAATCTGTGTGTGTGTGTGTTGGGGGGGTTGTGGGTGCAGGGACCAGGATCTCTGAGTGCAGTTTGTAGCGTGCATTCTCTGGGGCCTCACTAGTGGATCATGTTCCCGGTACATTACTTAAATGCTATTTCATGTGTCTGCTCTCTGGATTTCTCCCAGCTCAGCTTGCCCTGGTGCCATCTCATTTACAGTATCATCTGAGCGTGCCCAAACCATCCCTTTATAGTAGCCGTAGCGACTCTTCAAAATATGTCTATAGGGTATGTCAGGTAAAGGCAAAGCTGTCTTAAAGGGGCACTGTAGTAGCCAAACACTGCAGTTTAATGTATTCATTAGCAATAAAATCAATACTTGAACAATATAAATGCAATATAGCTTTTAAAACTTACTTTTGAACCTAGCATTGTAGTTTATTGTAGTCGTGCTTCTCTCCATCCCATTAAGTGTTAGGGCAAAAAAGCATCTGCCAAGCATCTGACTGATGTAGATTTGCTGCCAGTGTCCACTACATGGAATTAGCTAGAAAAGGACCAGCCAGTACCCCTGGGCAGATCCCCACCCATACCTAAACTTATTGGAAATGAGAAGCAGATTGGCAGAAGGCAAAAATATTGAACTGCAACTGCACTTATCGTTTTTTTGAGAACTTTGTTTTATTTTTAATACATGTTTTAAAATAAACAAATGCAACCCTGTTGTACTACAGTGGTCCTTTATGTTGTGCTGTTTTCTATTATATACATTTTTATTATTTGTTTACATTTATAATCTTTATGTATGGCATATTGTTGTAATTTTAGCAACAGGGTGTAGTTGTATTGGGCTGTGAATGACCGTATTGGTGGTCAGCAGTAAACACCTATAATAAATAAAGCATGGATTCCACACACTATCGGTAGTGATGTCATGAACATCAAATTTTTGGTTCGCGAAATGCCGCAAATGTTCGCGAACCGCCGAACCCGGCAAACCGCCATAGACTTCAATGGGCAGGCGGATTTTAAAAACCACAAGGACTCTTTCTGGCCACAATAGTGATGGAAAAGTTGTTTTAAGGGGACTAACACCTGGACTGTGGCATGCCGGAGAGGGATCCATGTCAAAACTCCCACGGAAAATTACATAGTTGATGCAGAGTCTGGTTTTAATCCATAAAGGGCATAAATAACCTAACATCCCCCTCCATCATCATCCTCCCCTGTATCTCTTTACTCCCTCCCTCATCATCCTCTCCTGTGTCTCTTTCCCCCCTTCCTCATCACCCTCCCCTGTGTCTTATCCCCCCTTCCTCATCATCCTCCCACCTCCCTCATCATCCTCCCCTGTATCTCTTTACCCCCTCCCTCATCATCCTCCCCTGTGTCTCTTCCCCCCTCCCTCATCATCCTCCCCTGTGTCTCTTTTCCCCCTCCCACATCATCTTCCCCTGTGTCTCTTCCCCCCTCCCTCATCATCCTCCCCTGTGTCTCTTTCACCCCTTCCTCATCATCCTCCCCTGTGTCTTTTTCCCCCCTCCCTTATCATCCTCCCCTGTGTCTCTTCCCCCCTCCCTCATCATCCTCCCCCCTCCCTTGATGATAAGGGGGGGAAGAGACACAGGGATAAGTGTGAGGGGTGTTAGGGTAAGGGGTGTTGGGGATAAGGGTGAGGGGGTTAGGTGTCACGGTGAGGGGTGTTAGGGTAAGGGATGTTAGGGTTAGGTGTTAGGGTAAGGGCTGTTAGGGATAAGTGTAAGGGGGTATTAGAGTTAGGTGTTAGGGTGAGGGGTGTTAGGGATAAGTGTGGGGGTGTTAGGTCTTAGGGATAAATGTGAGAATGTTAGGGTTAGGTGTTAGGTTGATGGGTGTTATGGATAAGTGTGAGGGGTGTTAGGGTTAGGGTAAGGGGTGTTAGGGATAAGTGTGATGGGTGTTAGGGTAAGGGATGTTAGGGTTAGGTGTTAGAGTAAGGGCTGTTAGGGATAAGTGTAAGGTGGCATTAGGGTTAGGTGTTAGGGTGAGGCATGTTAGGAATAAGTGTGAGGGGTGTTAGGTCTTAGGGATAAGTGTGAGAATGTTAGGGTTAGGTGTTAGGTTGATGGGTGTTATGGATAAGTGTGAGGGGTGTTAGGGTTAGGGTAAGGGGTGTTAGGGATAAGTGTGAGGGGTGTTAGGGTTAGGGTGAGGGGTGTTAGGGATAAGTGTGAGGGGTGTTAGGGTTAGGTGTTAGGGTGAGGGGTGTTAGGGATAAGTGTGAGGGGTGTTAGGGTTAGGTGTTAGGGTGAGGGATGTTAGGGTTAGGTGTTAGGGATAAGTGTGAGGGGTGTTAGGGTTAGGATGAGGGGTGTTAGGGATAAGTGTGAGGGGTGTTAGGGTTAGGTGTTAGGGTGAAGGGTGTTAGGGATAAGTGTGAGGGGTGTTAGGGTTAGGGTGAGGGGTGTTAGGGATAAGTGTGAGGAGTGTTAGGGTTAGGTGTTAGGGTGAGGGGTGTTAGGGATAAGTGTGAGGGGTGTTAGGGTTAGGGTGAGGAGTGTTAGGGATAAGTGTAAGGGGTGTTAGGGTTAGGTGTTAGGGTGAGGGATGCTAGGGTTAGGTGTTAGGGATAAGTGTGAGGGGTGTTAGGGTTAGGGTAAGGGGTGTTAGGGATAAGTGTGAGGGGTGTTAGGGTTAGGGTGAGGGGTGTTAGGGATAAGTGTGAGGGGTGTTAGGGTTAGGTGTTAGGGATAAGTGTGAGGGGTGTTAGGATTAGGGGTGTTAGGGATAAGTGTGAGGGGTGTTAGGGTTAGATGTTAGGGTGAGGGGTATTAGGGATAAGTGTGAGGGGTGTTAGGGTTAGGGTGAGGGGTGTTAGGAATAAGTGTGAGGGGTGTTAGGGTTAGGTGTTAGGGTGAGGGATGTTAGGGTTAGGTGTTAGGGATAAGTGTGAGGGGTGTTAGGGTTAGGGTGAGGGGTGTTAGGAATAAGTGTGAGGGGTGTTAGGGTTAGGTGTTAGGGTGAGGGATGTTAGGGTTAGGTGTTAGGGATAAGTGTGAGGGGTGTTAGGGTTAGAGTAAGGGGTGTTAGGGATAAGTGTGAGGGGTGTTAGGGTTAGGGTGAGGGGTGTTAGGGATAAGTGTGAGGGGTGTTAGGGTTAGGTGTTAGGGTGAGGGGTGTTAGGGATAAGTGTGAGGGGTGTTAGGGTTAGGGTGAGGGGTGTTAGGGATAAGTGTAAGGGGTGTTAGGGTATTGG